>CP139507.1:419560057-419587872 GCA_021014915.2 Artemisia tridentata subsp. tridentata | reverse complement strand
AAAAAAGGGACAAAAACGTAAAAATGACGGACGAAAACGTAAAAAAAAACGTGTTAGGATTGGACACACGGTTAAGGTGGTTAAACCTTTTGTTCTTTGTGTGTATGATATATTGAGTGAATATGATTAAGTACGCGGAATTTACTTAACCACACTTAGAAGGTTATTTGTGTTATGGAAATGGAATGGTTATGTTTGTTCTATGACAATGAACAATGAAAGATTAACACCAAATGATTCAATATTATTAATGATAATAATACGAGTGATCTTGAAATATCACTAGGGTTACAACCTTGAATCTTATGTTCTTACAACTTGTGATATTCTTGTGTTTGTTCTATATCTTAACAGTTATATATTCTAATAATAATATACACATGAACACACTTATGCACATAATATCGAGTCTAAGATCTTCTTTTATAGTCCAAGAAGATCTTTACAATATTGCTTAAAGTCTTGTCGAACTACTTGCTAACTTATCTTGAGTGTGTCAGTACATAAGATACAACATGTATATGTGTACACAACTTGTTAACTAAGCACATGGGGTAAGATATTATCTACCGTATATTCTTGACTTTAGTACACAAATATCTTTTCAATACTTATCCAACCAGCAGTCTCAACTCAACAGTATCAACTAGTAGTCCCTTCTTTGTACTACCAGTTAGAACGGTTAGTTATAACTTGAGCAGTCCTAAGATATACATCAGCAGTTGGAACTGTCAGAGAATTCTTCTCAGCAGTTGGAACTGTTAATACTTGTAATTCTTGATACTTTAATCTTCAGAACATTTAATTCCCAACAATCCTCCCCTAAACATGTGAATCCATTTCAACATGTTTCTGAATTAAATTTATGGATTGTGAAGATCTTTCAAACACTTCATAGTCAGACCCTTGATCTGAACTTTCTTTTGTTCTGAGAGATTGAATATCTTTCTCAGTAGCTCATCTGCTTTCTGATCTTTGACTTCAACAATATCAATACACTAATCTTTAGTCTTCAATCATTGACCTAAAGATGGTGCAATTTCCTTGGATGGAGGAATCATAAGAGGCAATGGTGCTGTGTATCTTGGATGCTTGTTTCAACAAGTGAAATCATCTATCAGCATGTCTTTGCAAGTGATGAACAAACGTGGTAAACTGAAATTGAAACTTTTCTTCGTTTGACCTAGATAGAACTTTCTCCTTTGGAATGCTTCATCCCTTCTGAATATATATAATACTCCAGAATAAGCTCTATTCTTGTCATTTTCAACCTCCATGTCATCATCTTGTATGCTCTTGTCTTTTCCTCCCTTACATTGGGTTTGTCTTCCTTTCTTGGGCTTTTATTTCCTCCCCTGAGATGTTTCCTCCCCTGAAGCAAATAAAATTTTATCCTCCCCTGTTTGGAAGATCTCTCACCATCATCCCATCATTATCTGATCTACCAATGTGAACTTGTTTTCAAACAATGTTGTACATGAAGCCATCAATTCCTTAAGAGTTTAAGTTGCTGCCCTCATCACTTCTAGGTGTGTTAACTCCTATGAGAGGTGAATCAGTGGACATTTGATTCATGGTCCATCAATGGATGGTTTTTGTGAATCTCTTGAAAATCCTTGTTTAAGAAATTGTTTGACTTAGCAGTATGTTCATGATTTTAGAATTGAAAAATCATACTGCTTTCAACCATTTTGAAGGGATTAAGTGTATAACAGACACTTAATCAAAATTTCGGTTTAATGCAACCTCTGGTTGTGTGAGAACCAATGTTTTCAATTATAAATAACTGCCTGTGTAAAGATAAACCTATTCAAAAGGCTTTCTTGACAGGGTTTCCAGCTCATAGTAATTGTTGCCTCTAACACAAGTGTTAGATTCACTTTTACTAGCTGTTCTTTCTATCAGATGTCCTTAGACTTGCTCATTATACTTGAAAGTATAAAATGATAGAAAGTGAGTTGCATCAGTTACTATCTGATCAACTAAGTCATCAATTCAATGTGAAATTTGATAACCAGGTTTCAAGAAAGAAGTTTTAAAGAATTAATTAACTTAGGTGTAAACCTTTGTTAATGAGTTCCCAAACTCAGTCCATCATAAACCTGTTATGAAAGCAACTGGAATTACTTTTCTTCTGCTTCCATTTCACTTGAAATTTCCTTATTGCTCAAAGTTCATACCTGAAATTGTTAGTCCAAAACCAAGAAACAAAATGCATAGCATTTGTCTTATAGCAGTATCAATAGATGACCAACAGTATGAACTGTTTAAACAAAATATGAACTTGCAGTACAAACTGTTCTATTGAACAGTCTCAATTTACAAAGATATCAGTACAACCTTAACATATATAAAAACCACAAAGATTAGAAATTTTAAGGATTAAGCATTCCAATACTTGCTACCAAGTACTGAAACCTTCCAACATCAAAAGCTTTGGTTAGCAGATCTGCAAAATTGAATTCTGAAGCAATTTTAAGAACTTGAATTAATCTTTTCTCATTGTAGTCTCTTATAAAGTGATGTCTAATTTCAATGTGTTTTGTTTTAGAATGTTGCACTGGATTTTTAATAATACAAATTGTACTACTATTATCAATATGAATAACAGTGTTTAAGAAATTGTACCCATAGTCAACGAGTTGGTTTTGAAGCCATAGAACTTGACCACAACAACTTGCAGCAGCTATATATTCAGCTTCAGTTGTTGAATTTGCCACACTTGTTTGCTTCTTACACTGCCATGAGACAAGTCTACACCCAAGGAATTGACATCCTCCAGTTGTTGACTTTCTGTCCAAGCTAGTACCAGCATAATCACTATCCGAAAATGCTACCAAGTCAAAAGGAGATTCCCTTGAATACCATAGACCCAACCTTGGTTGACCCTTGAGATATCTAAAAATTCTCTTGACTGCAGTTAAATGAGAAACCTTTGGAGTAACTTGAAATCTTGCCCAAACACAAATAGAGAACATGATATCAGGTCTAGATGATGTAAGATACATCAAAGAGCCTATCATAGATCTGTAAGTGTGTACATCTACATTTTCTCCATCTTCATCTTTCAGAAGGTGCTTCTCAGAGTCCATTGGTGTGCTTGCCACTTTTGAATCAGCAAATTGAAATTTTCTAAGTATCTCTGCAACATATTTGTCTTGACTAATAAATATGCCTTCAGATGATTGCTTAACTTGCAGACCCAAAAAGAATGTGAGTTCTCCCATAGAACTCATCTGAAACTTATCATGCATAAGTTTCTCAAACTCTAAACACATCTCCTTCCTAGTAGATCCAAAGATAATGTCATCCACATACACCTGCACTAATAGAAGATCCTTCTTGTGCTGTTTGATGAAAAGTGTCTGATCAATCTTTCCTCTTTGAAATCAATTTTCTAATAAGTAGGAAGCTAGTGTTGCATACTAAGCTCTTGGTGCCTGATGAAGGCCATAGAGAGCTTTAACTACTCTGTACACTTTGTTTGGATGTAATGGGTCAATGAAGCCTGGAGGTTGTATAACATACACCTCTTCTTCAATTTTACCATATAAAAATGCACTCTTGACATCCATTTGGTAGAATGTGAAGCCTAAAAATGAAGCATAAGCTAGAAACAGCCTAATTGCCTCAATCCTTGCTACTGGAGCATAAACCTCATCATAGTCTATCCCTTCTTCTTGTGTGTACCCTTGGGCTACTAATCTAGCCTTATTTCGAATCACTATTCCTTTTTCATCCCTTTTATTCTTGAAAACCCATCTAGTGCCAATTACCTTTGCATTCTTTGGTAAATCAACTAGCACCCATACTTTCTGAATCTTGAACTGAAGAAGCTCCTCTTGCATAGCTTCTACCCAACTTGAATTATCTAAGGCTTTCAGAATGTTCTTTGGTTCATCTTGTGAGAGAAAACATACAAACAAGCAAGAGTTTGAAAACTCATGCTGCTTTGAAGCATAAAGGGCATCAAGAAGCCCTTGTTGGTCTGAAGACATCAGTTGTTGTCTTGTCTTCACACCTGATTGTACATCTCCAATCACATTATCTAGGGAGTGGACTTTGTGAATTATTGTTTGTGGAGTAGAAGGAACTTGATAATTTGATGGAAGATTGTTGAAATCTACCTCATTATCTGAGAATTCTGCTTCTTTTGTTTCTGAAGGGCCAGCAGCAGAATCAGTTAGCCTAGCAGCAGAATCAGTAAGCTTAGCAGCAGAATCACCAGCAGAAACAATTTGTTGTTCCTGAGTTCCACCTTCTTTCCTTTCATCTTCAACACCTTCTTTAGCTTTGCCAGAAGAAGATTCATCAGATGTTGAAGTTGATTCCACACTTATACTTGACCATATTGGCATCCAAACATGATCTTGGTTTGTCTTCTTTTCTAACCTTGCCTCATCTGTTGCTTGTGAACCTGAAAATTCATTAGTTTCAACAACAACAGGCACATAATTCATTGATTTGGTTAGAACTTCAAGATCAAATAGCCTTTTTGGTCCTTGACCTTCTACATTGGATTTGTCCTCTAAAAACTCCACATGTAGGTTTTCTTCTACAATCTTAGTTCTTGTGTTGTATACTCTAAATGCTTTGCTAATAAGAGAATATCCAACAAAGAAACCTTCATCTGCTTTACCATCGAATTTTCCTAAATGGTCTAAGGTTTTGAGAATTGTCACATGACATCCAAAAGGTCTAAGAAATCCTATTGCAGGAGTTCTTCCTCTAAAAAGTTCATATGATGTCTTATTGTGAGGCTGTATAACTAAAACTCTATTTTGAACATAGCAAGCAGTGTTGACTGCTTCAGCCCAAAAAGTTATTGGTAGCTTAGAATCAGCTAACATTGTTCTAGCAGCTTCAATTAATGTTCTTGTTAATTCTTAATATTAATCCTTTATCACACAACAAATATAAGAATAAGAGAATTAGAAAGAAAGAAATGGAGATGGAGAGAGATGGTATGGTAACTTCAAAGAGATTAGATTAAGAGAGAATGAGATACAAGAATGAGAATACCCCTTGAAGCAACACACACATCCAACCCTTCCAAGTGAGGAGGGGAAGGGTATTTATAGGCTTCAAGGATGGAAGGCTTGGGTGGGCTTGGATTAAGCTTGGGCCTTTTACATGGACTATAATCATACATTTAATCTATAAGGTTAATCCAAGCCCATTGACTAAATTAACTAAACTAAACAATGACACACTTAATTAAACTATTACAATGACAAATGACCATCACTTTAAAATAAATCCTAACAATCTCCCCCTAAGGGATGGTCATTCAAATGATGCTCCATGTGAGATGGTCTTTCGTCTTCAATGTCTTTGAGCTTTGAGTGTCGTTGTATAGCAGTCTTTGTTTTTGATTCCTTCATGCTATGTGATCTTCAAAGTATCATCTTTGAGGTTGTTCTTGCCTTCGATCAACATCTTCATGTGATTATGACGTCGTGACCTCCAACATACTCATACATCTTGGACATTATACTTATGCTAACAATCTCCCCATGATCTTTCATCATATGAACTTGTTCTTGACATCTTGATTAGCTTCTTGACATTGTCTTTAACTTGATCTTCTTGTCTTGAACTTTTACACTTGAGTTTTGTTGGAGATGTTCTTCATAAGTATGAGTATGCTGAGGTGAAGATGATTGATGTATGTGGTGATGGTTAATGGATGTTTTTGGGTAGCTGCATAAAACCGTTAGTAATAATCATCCAGCGCTTACAGGTTGGGACTTTGAGATTGTCAACAGCATAGTGTGAAGACTTTCTCTAATCCTTCCCCAGGCCGTTCTGAACCGGATACCCCCAAGAGGGCTTACACGGACACACCGAAGTGCACCCACGATTCAGTGAGTCGCTGGAGATCACCCCACGACTGTAGACCGTTTGAAGCACGTAACCATCATGATATAAAATGGCAAGATCCTTGGATCTCATTAAGACTCTTACAACTTGTGCTCTTTTTGACGAACACAAGTGTATCATATTGGAAGTGTTCCTAACGAGATATTTTGATGAATCTCATGGCTCTAGACTCTATTGTGCATTTTGGTTTTAGTCGTCGGAGGCATGGAGCAGAGTGCCACCTTTTCAATATCAACACATCTCGGAATGAGAGGCCGATAGATTATGTAGTGTTCTCCGTGAGAAATGAAACAAATATCTTTTAAGAGATATCTGAGTGGCTAGAAGGGGTGGTGCAGCGCGTCACTGGGTCCATGACGTCTTGTCTTCAATATCAGTATCACCTTAGTGAGTACCGATAGCAGATGTATTGACCCGGTTTCTACCCTAAGTTTTCATGGAGGGCTATTTCTTTTCACCCTTTCATTAAAATTTTCTTTTTAATTCTTCAACCCCTTCTTTCCCTTTCTCATTTACTCCTTTTTTCAATCTTACCTAAGGACTTCTAATTCTAATTTATTGGAATTGTCCTTGGGTAGATCCCTCCGGCTCTGGCGGATCATAGGACGGTTTTTCCTAACCTTAGTCACCTTATAACACCATGACTATCCTAGATTAGCCATAAAACCTTTTGAAAATCTCTCAAAGTATTTATGAATAAACACATTTTTATTAACACTTCGAGAGTTTTTAGATTTTTGAAACACTCCCCCTTCACATGTGCTCATGCATTTTTTAAATAAAATTGCACATGTTGGGTAGAGTTCGCACATTTGAATTGATCGATATTCAATGAACATGACCTTCGCGAGACACGCTTACATCACTAGTTAGACTAGCTTGAAATTATTACCCGTCCCGGTCATATTCAATGATCATCTCTCGAATTGGTACATTCTACTAAGACAAGTCCTTTGCGAGACACGTTTACATCAATGGATAACCATCTTGAAATTATTACCCGTCCAGGACAAGTCTTTTCGATAACGGACATTTAGATTTCGTCAATTCGAGGGTTAGAACTGAGTCTGTCTGGAGAGCATACTTTGAGATTCCACGAACTTTAAACCTTTTGATCACATTTTAATCACGTCTTCTCCCCCTCAAAAATAGCATGCAGTGATATTTTTTATATCAACTGATTAAAATGAAACTTTTTGGAGAGATAGACGGATTTGAGCATGAAATTGGAACATTTTTGTTTTTCTACTCCCCCTTAAACAAAGCATATGGTTAAACATTTTAGTTTAAAAGCAGTTTTAAGGGTTTAGGAGGGAGTTATCTTGAGCACTTTATGAAAGATTTGGAAAAATCTTATTGAAAAATCTTGAAGAAAATGTGCTCAAGATAGAAAAGATTTTGAAAATTTTTGAAGATATGTAAGGAGAAATATCTTCATTTGGTTTTAGGATAAGTGTTAGAAAAAGAAATTGGTTTTGCACAACACTTTCCTTTATTTGAAGTTCGGGTTGTAAGCTGAAATACTTACAAGCCATTGAGATTTTTAGGATAAGTGCTCGAAAGATTTTGATGAAGCACTTTCCTTTCTTTTGAAGCGCGGGTTTCGTACCGAACGGCACGAAAGCCATTAAGTTAAGCGCGGGTTCTGGAGTGAGTCTCTCAGAAGCCATCGAGAAGAAATTTTGAGAAACGACATGTTTTGAAAACATTTAAATGAACTCTCGCTCAAGCATCTGTACATGCCCGTATCATTGTTGAATGACATTTCTAGGTACGTACAGAATATCGATTATACGAGAGACATGTCGGAGAGGAATATTTTTGGATTTTATATTTTATATTGTTTTTGTATTTTTGAATTTTCTATTTTTATATTTTGATTTTGATGGTTTTTCAAATTTTGTATTTTGTTTTTGTTTGTTTTTTATAAAAGAAATGGAAAATCAAAAATAGAAGATAGAGAGAATGAGTTTGAAGAATTTACAGAATTAGAACCCTCTGATGAACTGGGTTCTGAGATAGTTGAGTCACTTGCAACCAAAGATGAAGAGTATTCACAAATAACAGTGTTAGAAGAACATGAATCATCACTCTTAGGGTGTTCACTATCAACGGTTGTAGTGGATTCTTCATCCCTATCCTGATGATTTTCACTATTATTTGTCTTGGTGTAGCTATCAAGAATCTTTCCTGTTGGAATCCATCTAAGACCAACTGTGTTTAAAACTTTTCCCGTGGGAATCCACCTAAGGCAGGATCTAGGAGTGGTTTTCTTTTCAGATGCAGCGTAAGTCTCATTTTGAGAAAAACTACATCCTGTAGGGATCCACTTGGTAGAATTCTTAGCTTTTTGCTTCTTATCAACGGGTGTGTTTCTATTTGGAGTCTTAGAGGATTGTGCCTTAGCACGCAAATTTGCTTTCTTGATATACTGTGCCACACATGCATCATGATTAGCTGAAAAGACACATTTTTGACATGTAGGACAGACAAATTCAACATTCTTGTTCAAAACAGCAACCTTAACTTTGTCACTACAGTCATTTGAAGCTTGTTTTCTGTTCGAAGAGGAATTCTTAGTGTTGCATTCTACTTGTTTAACATTTTCCTTTTCGCAACTACTCTTAGATGCAGGCCAATCCCTAGTCTTTAGTTGAGAGTTCCTAGGTAGTGGTTTACAACTACTAGCAGTGCCTTGTAATGTTGTAGAATTCATCACCGTAGACGGTGTTCCTAAAATTCCATCTTTTCGAATCTGTGCCTTTTTCCTAGCTTTTTCTAGATAGGAATTGTGGACCATGTTGTTTGAACCGACAGATTCTTGAACAGTATTTGTGGTCACATTTGGTGAGCTATTCCTGGGGGCACACACATTAGGATTCAACTTGTTGTCCTTTGAATTTGTAGTAGCATTCCTAGACTCTTTTGGATTATCTTTTGCACTTTTGTCTATCGCCCTATATGTTTGAGATGTAGAGGCAGACTCAGTAGTGGGACTAATCCTATTAAGGCCAGGTGCTATCACATTCGATGTTTCGACAACAACTTTTCCTTTTCCTTTAGCATTAAACTTGGGTAAGGGTGTTGGAGTGACTGGTTTTGTCAAATCATTTTTCACATCAACTTTCGGAACATTTTGAGAAATTGATATTTTTGGTTTTACAACCGGTTTGTCCGAAGTTGATGGTTTTGCAGACTTAGTTTCCTCACCCTTCCCTTTTTGACTTTCAAGCTGAGACTTCAAAAGATCAATTTGTTTTTGCATTTCTTTGTAAGAACGTTCATACGACAATTTGTCATACTTGCATTCTTCTTTTTTCTGATCAAGTTGTTTAAAATATGTTACATTTTGTTTTTCAAGCTTAATAAGCGCCTTTTCATATTTTGAAACAATTTCGGAAGTCTCAGCTCGAAGTCTTTCATCATCTTCGACAGAATACATTTGATAAATAATGGACATAATATCAGTTGAAAGAGCTTCTTCAGAGAGTGAGTCATTTTGTTTTTCCAAAACTTTGATTTTTTCAATGTTTTCATTGGCTTCAAGTACCAAGGATGTGTGGTCCTTGACAAATTCAGTTACTTCTTTGATAATTGCGTTCTCAACATGAATTGCTCTTGCATGTATGCCAGATACAATGGGAGTAATCTCTGTTTCGAACATCTTTTTCTGTTCAGTTTCAAAACTTTTGAACCAATCGTTGATTTTAGCATTTGTTTTGGTTGCCACAACATCTTGAAGCATTTCAACTCTCCTTTTAAGATCGGCCAATAGTATTCTAGCTTCACTTGCGGAAGTGTCGGTAGAGTACATTTGTTCGATGTTAGAAAGGTGTTTTGACACAACTTTGAACTTTGTGGCAGCCACTGGTTTTTTGAAAAACAAAGGTGACTCCTTTTTAACAAGATGAACACCAGCAAGTTTGTTTGCTTCATTATAATCAATTGGTTTGATTTCTCTATTTAATTGTCTCATTTTGTTTCGACTCTCTTTCGTAAGCTCAATCGTTTCATACGAATCATAACAAGCAGGTGGATCATGCACATCATTTATAAGATTACCATTAAATAGCACATTCTGTTTTTGCTGAGCTTTCTTGAGATAACAAGGGTTTTCACAACCGAGAGCCATTTTCTTTCTTGTATATAAAATCGGGTTTTTGTCGTTAATTAACATATTAATCGTTTGAGTTGAATGACCCGTTTTTACAAGAATTTCTTCCAACTTTTTAATAGTTTCCTGTTTGTCAAGTACTTCATCAAGAAGTTCATCTTCTCGTTTTGAAAACTTTGAATGCAACTCGTTCTTTTCATTTTCAAGATCAGAACAAATTGATTTTTGTTTAGAAAGTTGGTTGGTTAGATCAGAAATTTCTGCTTTTAGGGATTTAATTTGCATGTTCAATTTAACATCAAGAGTGTCGTATTTGATTTGCAAATGTTTTTCCCTTGAAACAGAATCACTGTAACCATTTTCAAGTTCTGACAGTCGTTTGTGGTGAAATTCAAAAGCTTTTTCGTTCACCTTGTATCTCTCAAGCTCAGTGGTCAATTTTTCATTAGCGGACTTAACATCGCTATTGATCTTTTTGACCTTTTCAATTTCAATACGACAATTATTCAGTAATGATTCAAATAAAGCACGGGTTTCCTCATCATTAGCATCATTTTGTGCAACTTGAACTTCGTTAGGATTCATATCTGGAGATGCCAAATTAATATTGCTACAATTTGGCGAGTCCATATATGAATCATAAGTAGGTTCGAGAGGCACAGAATGTGGCTTTTGTTGAGCAAACGGATTAACCTCATTACTTGAAGTTGATGTCTCATGGAGTGGATCTTTGTCATAAGTAGGAGGAATGTCAGAATCGCTGCTGCATGATGCTGATTCTTGCGGACTTGGCATAAGGTCGGAGATTCCAGTGACTTCTGTAGAGTTATCATTGATTCTGGTTGAAAGCAGGAAGTCGGATTCCTCAGCAGTCAATGGTATTCCCGAGTCTCTCTTTCTGGCTAGTATCAACATGTACTGGAGCTTTTCTACCCTATCCATTGCATTGACATTTCCAGCTCTACCTATATCACTCCTTTGGGTTGCAGAAGAAGTCATGAAGCAATAATTCTCATTATGATTGACCCCATTCTGATTCACAAACTGATCCATTTGATTTCCCGTATTTTGCCCAGCATATTGCATTTGATTCCCCATTTGAATACCCGTAGCATTTCCTTGCTGATTCCCGATAACGTCAACCATTTGTCCTTCTTGACCTATATATGACTGCATGTTGTCAGTGTACGGTGAGTTCCATTGGTTGTTGTTATGTGGTGGGATGTTTAATGCTTTGGTGATTAATGCAAACGCATGTGCCAAATCAGTTGTGAAATTGTTTTGGTGAGCGGCCATTGATGAAGTTGTATGATAAAGATGATGTTGGATCGGTTAAAGAACTAGGATACGGTAGGTTACGGTTCACGAGTTTTGTTTTGTTTAAGTCCTTTGTCGTTGTCCTTAAAGAGTCGTTGAGAATCTTGAAACCTTGAGAAACTTGTGAAGCACAATCTTGTTAAGCACAAACTTGAATATCTTTTGAAACTTGAGAAAGTCAACAATAATTACCTTGTGAAATGACAAAAGTAAAATACAACAAATGCAACACACGTCAAATCAAACACGTCAAAAACAAAAACTCACACGTTGTCATCTTTTTATAATATTATGAAGTTGATATTGAATATTTGATAGACACGTCAAAAGCAACTTATTGCCACTCAAAAGAAACACGTTAAAAGAAAACACACGTCTTTAACCTACGTGTCTCATGCAACTTTTCAACTTATATAATATAACACCTCTACTACGTCTCATGCAACTTTTCAACTTATATGATATTATAAACACAATTAACGCAAACTCCACTTCGAAAACAAAAGAAAACTTTTCATGCAACCCACTTATATAAATTTTATGAAGTTATGACACTCTTCAAAGAACAAATTCACTTCACAAGCAAGCAAACCACCCACTTAAACCTCAACAAGCTTACTAGCGAACTGAAGACGAAACATGAGAAGAACACAAACAAACCGAGCACGAGAAGACTACAAGGTCGTTGCTAGATGAAGGTCCTTCTTCGACTTCCTAGGTGCACGATCAGGTTAAATAGGTCGATGAAAATAGATACACGATCACAAGAGTGAGTTCCTCGATTACTTGATGAAAGTAGTTCGATCAAAAATGGGTTCCTCGACTAGAGTTTCTCGATCAAAAAGTTCGATGAAGTGAAGATGATCGGTTAAGAAGTTCGATGAGGTGAAGGTTTGATGAAACAAGTTCGATCATACAAGTTGTTCGGTGATTTGAAGTTCGATCAAATAGTTCGATCATACAAGTTGTTCGGTGATTTGAAGTTCGATCAAATAGTTCGATCAAGAAGTTCGATGAGGTGAAGTTCGATCAAATAGTTCGATCATACAAGTTGTTCGGTGATTTGAAGTTCGATCAAATAGTTCGATCAAGAAGTTCGATGATAAAGTTCGGTTAAAACAAGAAGTTCGATGATAAAGTTTGATGATAAAGTTCGGTTAAAACAAGAAGTTCGATGATAAACAAAGTTCTTCGATGAAATACTAGGTTGATCAAAAAATTCTTCGATGAAATACTAGTTCGATCAAAATGTTCTTCGATGAAATACTAAGCTCGATCAAACCAGTAACTCGATCACTTAAGTTCGGACACCAAAGTTCGATCACCAAAGTTCAATCACCAAAGTTCGATCACCAAAATTCGATCACCAAAGTTCGATCACCAAAATTCGATCACCAAAGTTCGGTCACCAAAATTCGATCACCAAAGTTCGATCACCAAAATTCGATCACCAAAGTTCGGTTACCAAAATTCAATCACCAAAGTTCGATTAACAAAGTTCGGTTAACAAAGTTCGGTTAACTCCTAGTTCGGTTACCTTTCTTTGATGAAAGTTTGGTGAAAAAGTTCGACTAGTCTAACTCGACTAAATGAAGAATGGATGCTCGACTAACTTAGCTAACTCGCTAGTTACTCGATGAATGACTTCCTCGATCAAATTTGAGAATCAGTAGAAAAGTTACTCGATGAAAACAAAACTTGATTAAACCTGATGAACAGTAGCGTGACAAAACCAAATTCGATGAAACAGTACTTGACAAAAACAAATACCTAATAACTTTAATGCAACAGTAACGTAAAAAAAAATCCTAGATCTTTATATTTTGCTCTGATACCACTTGTTAAAGCTTAAAATTATCCTTTATCACACAACAACAATATGAGAATAATAGAAGATTAGAAGATAGAAAGATGAGATTGAGAGAGATGGGATGGTAACTTCAAAGAGATTAGATTAAGAGAGAATGAGATACAAGAATGAGAATACCCCTTGAAGCAACACACACATCCAACCCTTCCAAGTGAGGAGGGGAAGGGTATTTATAGGCTTCAAGGATGGAAGGCTTGGGTGGGCTTGGATTAAGCTTGGGCCTTTTACATGGACTATAATCATACATTTAATCTATAAGGTTAATCCAAGCCCATTGACTAAATTAACTAAACTAAACAATGACACACTTAATTAAACTATTACAATGACAAATGACCATCACTTTAAAATAAATCCTAACAACTTCAATTAGTGTTCTATTCTTTCTCTCAACAACACCATTCTGTTGTGGTGTTCTAGCAACACTAAATTCTCTCCTAATACCTTTTTGTTTGCAGAAATCATCCATAACTCTATTCTTAAACTCTGTCCCATTATCACATCTAATGACCTTCACTTTCTTGTCTACTTGGTTTTCTATCTGTGTAATGAATGTCTTAAGGATGCTTGTAGTCTCATCCTTAGTAGATAGAAAGAAAACCCATGTAAATCTAGTATAGTCATCAATTATAACAAGACAATATCTCTTATGCATTATACTACTTACTAAAACAGGTCCAAATAAGTCTATATGCAGCATAAACAATTATTGATTGATAGAGTTAAAAATCTTGGGCTTACAAGTGGCTTTGTGTTGTTTGCCTTTTAGACAAGCAATGCATGTTTGATCATTTTCAAATCTTTTGTGAGGTAAACCTCTTACCAAACCATTCTTAACAATTTTATTTATGGTTTTGAAGTTAATATGACCAAGCCTTCTATGCCATTTCATTGATTCATCCAATATGGCCTTTGCAACAAGACAAGTTAAATTCTTTTTAGGAACAATGTTCTTTATGTCTACACTGTACATATTGCCTTTTCTAGGAATTCTAAGAAGTACTTGACTTTCATCAGGCATCTTAAAATCAGGAGAAAGTACAAGACATTCAGTCTCACAGAAAAGAACAATGTTTTTTTTGTCACACATTTGTGAGACACTAAAAAGATTATAATTTAGCTCTTTTACATAGAACACATCTTCAAAATCTAAATTTCCAGTTTTAATGGTACCTTTACCGAAAATTTTGCCACCAACACCTCCTCCAAAGGTAACATAGCCTCCATCTATTGATTGGAAATCTGAGAGATAAGACTTGTTGCCTGTCATGTGCCTTGAACATCCACTATCTGAGTATCCTTGATCCTTTTCCTGGTCATTTGAATGTTCATGCACATAAATAAGAGTGTTAGTTTCTTTTGGGGACCCAAGTCATTACTGACTTGGATCTGCCTCTTGCATCAATGTAATTTAATCTTTTAAGGACAGTTGATGCAACATTGGATTTTAGAATCCAACATGCTGAGGCCTTAACAGCATTTGCCCTGTTTTTCCAAGCAGCAGTACTAACTGCTTTCCTAGCAGTCTTAACTGCTGGCTTTGCAGTTTTACTCTTTGGTTTCCAAACTTGTTTTTGGACCACTGCTTTTGTTTGAATGGGCCTTAGAACAGTTTTAGGTGCATGTTTTGAAGTTATTTTTGCACTTTTAACTGTTTGTTTTGGGTTAACAGTCTTAAATGGTCTAGCAGTTGAAACTGCTTGCCTAGCAGTAGAGACTGCTGTCGAAACTGCTCTGGGTTTTATACTTTTGGACTTAGAGTGAAAGTGAGTTTGAGGAGTTTGCCTTTTGAAATTCACCCTATTGTTTTCATAACCAGATACCCAATGGTTGCAGAAAGCTGCAAGATGGTCAAAACTACCACATGTGTAACAAGCTTTGTTATAAAAAGCAAAGTCATCACCTAATTGGTTAGACTTGAGGTTGTTCCAATTCATTTGGTTACCTCTGGGCTTGTTGGTGGTTCTATATTGCTCACAATATCTAACTGGTTGCCTAACATGCTTAATGTTTGATTTAGGCCTATCAGTATTGTGTTTGACTATCTTAGAAACACTTGTTCCTACTTTCTTAACCACTTCAGGTTTAGACATAACCTGTTCTTCTTCATCATCACTATCAGTTGTGCAGTCTTCAACAACTATAGCATCTAAGTTCTTAACAAAGGACACCTTGTCCTGATAAAGTAAAGTTTTATCTAAACTTTTACTTACTTTTTCTACCTTAAGACTCTCAGTAGTCTTAGAACCATATTCCATTATTGGTTCTTGAAACTCAGGTAAACCTGAATTTCCTAGGTCAATCCCTGGGGGTTTTGGGATGCCTCTATAAGGAGGTGGGACACTCTTATATCCTACTTCTGACTTAGCTCTATTAATCACCTGACATTCTACTATATTGTGTACACTTTTAGAAGCATGTTCTAGTGTCTCAGTAGTCAAGTGAATGTTTTCATTTTCCTTTTTGACCCTATCATAAGCTTCTCTCAAAAGCTTAATTTCAGCATCTCTAAAGAATATGTCCTGTCTTAGGAGAGCTTTGTCATCAGAAAAAGCTAATTCATTTCCCTTATAGTGTGTGATTTGTTTCTCTACCTTTTCTAATCCACACTTATAGTTTATAAAGTTTTGAAAAGTGTTGCTTAGCTCTTTCTTTTGATCATCATATTGTTTCAATAAAACCTGTAGAGCATTAAGAGCAGTGCAAGTATTTGAACAAGCTTTATGATTTTGTACCTCAGTAGCAGAAAAAGCCATAAGTGCCATTTGAGCAGGAGTTTCTTCTTCATCTGCCATGAAGCTCCAATCAAAACCTAAGCCATCAATAGCTACCATAGCTTTTGGCTCAATAACCTCCTCTGTTTTAGATTTGCTTCTAAAACCTCTATTCTTGCTATCTTGCTACCTTGGTCTTCTGCACTCTCTTGAGAAATGACCCATCATGTGGCAGTTATAGCACTCTATCTTTGACTTATCAAAACCAGCAGCATCAGTGTTGCTGATTATGAGCTTCTTCCCCGTCTTGTGATAGAACTTCTTGGCTCTCATGCTAAGAAGAGAAATTTGCCATTTTAGATCCATTTCCTCCAGATCATCTTCATGGATCTCTTGGAGGTCTTCATAGGAGAGCATGGACCCATTATTTTGACTTGTAAGAAAGGCACAACAAGTCTTTTCATCCAAAATACTTATGGTACTACTTGATGAACTAGCAGCACCAACATCATCAACAACTTTCACCTCTTCACTTGATTTTGAGGTACTAGGAGTTGACATAAATGCCTTGTTCCCAGTATTAGAACTAGTACCTCCATTCTTCTTCAAATCTTGCTCCACAATCTTGAAGTTGCTATACAAGTCCATCAGTTCCATGGTGTCTAAGTTTGGCTTGTTCTTCCAGACAACAACATGCATAGCCCACTCTTCTGGTAAGCTTCTCAGAAATTTTGAGTTCAAATCTTCTTGAGGTATTACAACCCCAAGAATAGCAAGTTGGCTCACAATATTTTGAAGCCTATTAAACATGTGGTCAAGAGATTCATTGTATGTAGAGGAGAAGTTTTCAAACTGCTGCTTGAGCAGTGTCTTGTGGGTTTTCTTGGTGGCTTCATTTCCACCATACCTGGCAATAATAGCTTCAAATAATGACTTGGCATCTTTGAACTTGCTGAAGTTTAGAAGTTGATCATTGGGAATGGTCATCATCAGCATGCTTCTTGCCTTCAAGACATTTTTCTTCTTTATTCTATCTTCTGCAGATGATGGCTTTGTCTGCAGAGTTGACACAACTTGGCCGTCCACTGTTGATGTAGTGGTGGTAGGCTGGTAAGAGTTTCCATCTTCAATGATTTCCCAAAGTGCATAATCTTGCACTTGGAAATATTGCTCTATCCTCAGCCTCCACATCTCAAACTCATTCTGTTTGAGCATGGGAATCTTTGCAGCAACATTTGTCTGAATAGATTCAACATCCATTTCTTCAGCTTCTTCTTCTAAATCAATAATATCAGCCTGAGCTCTGATACCACTTGTTAGGATTGGACACACGGTTAAGGTGGTTAAACCTTTTGTTCTTTGTGTGTATGATATATTGAGTGAATATGATTAAGTACGCGGAATTTACTTAACCACACTTAGAAGGTTATTTGTGTTATGGAAATGGAATGGTTATGTTTGTTCTATGACAATGAACAATGAAAGATTAACACCAAACGATTCAATATTATTAATGATAATAATACGAGTGATCTTGAAATATCACTAGGGTTACAACCTTGAATCTTATGTTCTTACAACTTGTGATATTCTTGTGTTTGTTCTATATCTTAACAGTTATAAGTTCTAATAATAATATACACATGAACACACTTATTCACATAATATCGAGTCTAAGATCTTCTTTTATAGTCTAAGAAGATCTTTACAATATTGCTTAAAGTCTTGTCGAACTACTTGCTAACTTATCTTGAGTGTGTCAGTACATAAGATACAACATGTATCTGTGTACACAACTTGTTAACTAAGCACATGGGGTAAGATATTATCTACCGTATATTCTTGACTTTAGTACACAAATATCTTTTCAATACTTATCCAACCAGCAGTCTCAACTCAACAGTATCAACTAGCAGTCCCTTCTTTGTACTACCAGTTAGAACGGTTAGTTATAACTTGAGCAGTCCTAAGATATACATCAGCAGTTGGAACTGTCAGAGAATTCTTCTCAGCAGTTGGAACTGTTAATACTTGTAATTCTTGATACTTTAATCTTCAGAACATTTAATTCCCAACAAAACGGACGAAAACGTATAAAAACAGACGAAAACGGATAAAACGAGTTTGAGCCAAAAAAGGTTAAATAGAATTTATTTTGTAATAATTACACCACTGGAAGCTCAGTCCAGTGGTTGGGGTGTTGGTTTTTGGGTAACAAGACCCGATTTCGAGCCTTGCTGCCCTTTTTAATTTATTTTAAAAATTGAGGACTAACGGTGCAAAAAATATTAATGAAGGGACTAACGGGCAAATATTATTTAAACACTTAACGGTCAAACTAACGGCCCATCCAAAATAGGGACTAAATGAGTGCAAGGTTTCAAAAATAGGTATCTCTTGTGTAATTAAAACGACTTAGGGACTAAATATGAAATCTGAGCAAATCATAGGGACCAAACGTGTAATTTTTCTATAAAAAAAAAGGCAAATATTTCAAAAGAATTTTTTTTATAAAATATACTCCCTCCGTCCCATTTTATAAGTCCATGTTTGAAAAGTTAAAGTCTTTTTCTTCAGAGTTTGTCCGTAATTATTTTTTTTCGTATTATATAATACTTGCTACAAAATATATAAATCGATTTGTGTTTTAAATGTATTTTCATTTGTATACTTTTAATCAAGTATTATAAAACACGAAAAAAAAATAATTATTGTCAAATTATGAAGAAAAAAACTTTGACTTTTTAAACATGGACTTATAAAATGGGACGGAGGGAGTACTATTGTTCAAAACATGCTCAATACAAAAAGAGCATCGCGACGCCGAATGTCATTTTGTTAGAGCTACCTAGTAGATGGGTTCACTGATCACTTACGATATTTCGAACAAGCACTCGAAGTGGTACTATTTATTTGGGATAATTGCATTTTTATGTATCTAAGTTGACACGATTTTTATTTTGATGTTGCGAATAAAAAAAATTGCAGCTTAATCTCTGAATTTTTGAGTTTTGTCAACTTGATGTAACATTTTACCTCATCAACAGGTAATGCCAGCTTGTAACAAGTTACCATCCGAGTCATCATCTTTTTTAAGTCTACACAATGAGGGTTAAATGATCATTTTTCTATTCACAAATTACACTCCACATGTTCCTCTATGATCTCACCTTTTTCTCATTCTCTATCGCCACTCCAAAAAAAATCTTCTTTTATCTCTCTTCACTCACAACTATCACCAATACAACCACCTTCAAAAAAAATTGGCCACCACAATCAACAATCTTCCATCTTTATTTCTCATCTCTATACTACAAAACCACCACTTGTCACCCCTCTTTATAAACACTAACACCTCGTTTTTACAAACAAAAACTCTAAAATTTATAATGATGTCACATACATCTACATTTTTTTTTATTTTATTGTAAAGGGTTACATCTACATATATCTTGAACATAAAAAATAAAATAAAAAAAAAAAAAAAAAAAAAAAAAAAAAAAAAAATGCAAACTACCTTAGATTTGAGCGTTAGTTTTCTATATTATTATTCTCTCCACCATCTCTAATAACCCACTAACAACAAACATCCTTGCACATCATAAAACCACCACTAATTCTCCACACCTATTCTAGCCAACAACCTAGAAATCTTGTCCCCAACTACTCCACCACCGCATACGTCTCCAAATATATACTCACGCCACCGCTGGTGTCTTCACAACTAAAAGCAGAGGGGGTTTTGATATTCCGTTCATGAGTTTGTGTTACACCCCGAAACCCGTTTAGGTATTTTATTATTAAAATAATCTTATATATGTTTGACTATAACATTTATGTGTTTGAATACTTTATGTGATTGGCAAGTCAATAAATTTTAAGTGGAAAGTTGAACCAAAAGTCAAGTGTTAAGAAAATGGTGTAGAAAGTTATGTGTGACGAAAGTATTAAGGAAAAAACTTGAGGGACTATGTTAGCATTAAAGAAATGTAAAAATAAGTGATGGTCATTCTTATAGTTAGAACTTTGTGTCGTGTGTTAGAATTATGAAATAATCTTGGTTAGTGGGCTCATGGACTAACTAATATGTTATAATCTATGTTAGTTAGTGATGCGTGGTTTTGTAACCTTACAACAGGTTTTACCTCTCGAGGGATCTCAAGAGGCTTACAACCCCACCAGGCAGTGTACCTGACCGATGTAGTATAGTGTAGTGGTAAGTACGGGGGATTGATCGTTCTCCACAGGGAATAGTGTTCGTTAGGTGTGAAAGGCTACTCTAATTAGGTCTAAGGGTTGAGGAAGATTCTTTTTATGTTTTTATAATTTTTATGAAAGCAAGTAAAATCTCGGTTTTGAAGGAGTGGGCGGAATTAGTTGCTAGTCAACTAACCCAAATTACTACAAATGCAAATAAAATAAAATAACAAAAATGAAAAGTGGTGAGAAACTTATGTGTAGAGAAATGTGTTTACTTAGATTTCCTTACTCCCTAACTATCTTTTACCGGTTAATTGGTGTGTATTAGTTGCGTGGATGACGGGTGTATTCCTTAATACCATTCGTGGGGTGGCGTACTTACTTCCCCAAACTCTACAAGCTCCTACTTCACTCCTATGTCGAGCCGGCTAGGAAGCTCCTAACATGGGATCACTAGAATTCGCTTGTGCATTAAATACAACCATAAAAACCTTTAGTACGCGTTTGGTTCATGTTTCTTAAGACGTTCAAGCAAGTTACCGAATAGGAAGTTAGCCAGTTTTCTTAAGCCTAACATAGATAAACAATCATCCAATACAACTAACAACACACTAACAACCAATAATCAATAGCTAGGTTTCATTAGATCTAAGCAAACACAAGATAAAATTAGCCTAACATGTTAAACAAAAGACAAGCATAAGATAGAATCAAACAACACATAGACATATTGAATGATTAATTGATAACTTATCTTTCAATGAAACATGGAAGATCTCAAGGCTAAAAGCCCTGAAAAAGTAGCTAAAATCGTCTTAGGGTTTTATCCCAAAATTCCACACACTAAGCTCTCCCCTAATGACAAAAAATTAGAAAACTATATATAGATTTTTGGATCTGACGGCGTCACCTTATGCATTGTGACGCCGTCACCTCGCCGCTTTTAGGGTTCCCGGGTGACCATCTTGACGCCGTCCCTCTTTAATTCTCCAAAATCCGTTCTGGCCTATCAAGGCTTGACGCCCTCACCTCTTGAACGTGACGCCGTCCCCTTATGAATTAAGCCGTGACGCCCTTGATTTAGTTAAAGCGTGACGCCGTCAGAATTCACATGCTAACTCACTGGCCCGTCATGAGTAAATTTCACATCCCACTTTTCTTGCCAAGGCATGACGCCGTCAAGAGATGATTCTGACGCCGTCAAAGGTAAATTTCAGCCGATTTTGAGACTTTGTCGTATTCTTCACTTTAATGCTCCAAAAACGTCCAAAATGCCTCCTTTTCCAGATTTCTCCTCAAAAGTACCTAAAATGACAAAAGGAACGATTTAGGGCGATATTTGATCAAATAAATACGATTTCGGGCTTAAATGACCCCTTAAAAGCGGTACACTTTTCGCTTCATCTATGTTAGTTAGTCATATGTAATCCAATCCACTAAAGCCCAAACCCATGAGCCAAGCCCCTTAGGGCGTTTTATGTGTACTATATAAGTGTGTGTTTATTAATGAAATTCTTTCTTTCTTTCTCTACTTTATCTCTCTAGTCCATACGCCTCTTACATCTCTTGTACCACCATATTGTGCTTATTATTGTGTGATAAGGTTATAGATCTAAGGTCCTACAGACTAAAACTGTCACATTGGTGAACTTTTACCAGATTTTTATTAAATAATACTCTCCTCATATCTCCACAACATTCCAGAAATGTTGTGTGTGTGTATGTTGTGTGATAGTGTTAGGAAATTAAGCTATATCAGTTAGTACTGTTGAAGATGAAAGTTAGTACTGCTGAAGAAGGTTGAAGACATAAGCAGTTAGTACTGTTGAGTGAAGAAGTTTGTAATGTTTATGTAATAGATAATTATAGAAAAGATATTGTGAATATCTTATACGGTTTAGTTAATAGTTATCTTGTGAAGGAATCCTTAGTCTATAAAGGGATTGCCTAGGTTAACGAATTGGTAGATGTACGTATTGTTTTGTTAAGATTCAAGGTTGTAAACCCTAGTGATAGGAGATCACTCGTATTATTGATTAATAATATTGAATCGTTGAAGTTGAAGTATATTGTTCATTGTTCTTTGTTCATTCGTTAATACAAAACACAAAACACAAATAAACAAATCTTCTAATTGCTAGCTAGTAAATTCCGCGTGCTAGACTAGACATCATTCAAAGTATTAATCTAACACAAGGAGTGTGTGTAGATCCAGTCAGATAGCAAGGAGGGAAAAAGGAGACCAATTTGCAAACTCAATGGCTAAAGAAATTGTGTTCCAATTCAAGAGTTTAATCCATAACTATAATTCCCACAAGTGTGCTTAATTCTTGAGTTAATTTCATAATTAAGGAGTAAGGTTCATGTAAGTGAGATTGGGGGTTTTGGGTAAAAGACGTTGTTTTTTTATTTTTTTTTATTTTTATTATTTTTATTTTACAGATTGATGAAGTATCGTGTTAAAAGAATTAAGTTTCTTTAAGTAATTTAACTAGTTGATGATTTTTGAGGGTTTTTTCATATAATCATGATGAATGATCATATGCATGTTAAGAGATAAATTGGGTATGTATACGCGTAGTGTTAACCCTTTGTTTTGTTATGCATTAAGAAAATGGCTAATCACTTATAAATGTATCTTACTTTCCAGCGAATCCTTTCCTAGGTAGCGAACTTTTTATTTTCCTTTTCCGGAGACTAATCTTTCAAATTCGATGTTCTTAGTGCATTTTGTGACATTTTTTCCCTTCAAATTATTAAAACTCTTATTAGCTGAGAGGGGCAAAAATGTCACAAAATACCCCAAGAAGACCGAATTTGAAAGATTATTACCCGGATAAGGAAAAAAGCATTATTTGCTACATAGAAAAAGATTTGGTAACAAGTAAAATACATTTATAAGTGATTAGCCCTTAAGAAATTGTTAAGAGTTGTTAGTGATTCTTATTTAAGAATCAAGTGATGTTGGTATTTGCCATTCTTGGTAGAGTAGCCATCTTTTGAGGCAAGTAATTTGGTTATAACTTGTTATTGTATATGTTTTATAATATTGGTAAGTTAGTTATGAATGTGTCAAGATAATATGAACCAAGGTCTAGCAAACTTGAACCATGTGAGTCAATATGACCAGTGTGTTATGTGAATAGAAGTGAGGATGAGATAACACGAACCTAAATGCTAGGATTAGGCTAGTTTATCGTAACTAGCTAAGGTAAGTTGTTAGCTTAGTTTTATAACTAGCTTTGGCATATGATATTCTTAATGTTAATTGATAATTTGATAAAGTGATATTTATGCAAGTGATGATTTGGTTTAGTCATATGTGAAAGGATTATGTGCAAATAAACAACGGCTTTCACAACTGGCCTTCACAAAAATGTCAAAGGGTCACACCGGTGCACACTTAAAAGAATAGGCAAGTGGAAATGAGAAACGAGTTACGAAATGAATTATAAGTAATGAGGAAATGAAAATATCATAGTATTTTCATTGAGGGGTAAAATGGTAATTGTCCTAAGTTAATATATTTATGGTAAGATAAATATAAGTAATAAAAAGCAAAATTCAAACCCTAAGGATTTAGTATTTTTGGCTGATCCCCTCTGGGGATGAGTTTGACACTTTTTCAAACTTCTATTACTTGTAGGACAACTTTAGGGGTTTCCTAATTGTATTAGGAACCTTCTATTGAAGCCTATAAATTCAAAGGCATTCGTTAGACTTCACATAACAAACCTCTAATCCCTAAAACCTCCCTCTCCTCCTCTTGTGTTTGACCGATCGGCCAAACCAAAGGGTCGAAACCGTTTAGCCAATCGAATCCCATAATTCGACCACCTTAGGTTGACTTCTCGTCGCTTCGGGTTTTTACCCAATTTCGTACTCACCAAATTTGCATAGGTTCGTAGCCCTAGTTCTACTTGTACAATACTGGTGGATACATAACGCATTCCAAATAGTGATTTTCTCAAGAAACCATAAACATGTTCATGAAGCATCAAGATCAAGAAGAAGGCGTTTCGTTCGAATCAAGAAAGGTCGTGGAAGCTTACGTCCTGCATGATAAACAAGTAAGTATTCCTAAACACCATTTATACATGTTAGCTTAGGTTATGTCCCTGATTAGGAGATCCGACTAATTAAGGTTTTGGTCTACTGTTACACCCCGTGCCCGCTTAGACCAAAAACTTTGAACTTTTACGCGGAAACGCTTGACCTTTTACGGACATTCTATTACTCTTTTGACCATTTATAAAAATCCATAAACATTCAGACCTTTAGACTATTTTTAAATGAAACTAGACTCCATTACCTTCAAAACACCGGGTGGCACAACCTCTAACGACTTACGGATTAAAAGATATGATTTTTCAAAGTTTGCCGAAATCTGTCGAAGGCCGTCCAACCGATCGGTTGGAGGCTTCTGTCCACCCGACTCTTTTTCAAAACCCCTTCTTGAAAGTCCGACCTCCCGAACTCGATAATTAACCAAACTTTCCAGATTTACTTAGTATACCATTGGGCTCATTTTCATACAAAAACATTTACCGTTTGACTCTCGGAAACGTACTTTACATAGTCACGGGTTTTGCACCAAAACCCGTTTTGACCCATTTACACTACAAACCACTTATACCACTTCATTTTCCCACCAAACTTAACCAAAATCATTACTTTAATATATTAAACATGTTCCATATACACTTGACCCGTTTGCAACCCAAAATGGGTACATTCATACTTTTGCCAAACACCCCCTTAAACATTGACCATAACACATCAAACACACTTTGACACACCGTTAGACCACCAAATCGTTATGACTCCATTTACATACATTTTAACACTTGACTTTACTTTACAAATCTTTAAAAGACTCCCGGGGGTACAACCTTGACTTGAGCTCGGTATTCTACCTAGCTCTACTTTCTTACCAAATCCTTCTACACTTTGCATATCCAACATTAGTCCTTATCCGAGCCATCACATTAATACCTTAGCCTACAAAACAGTGAAACATTAAACCGTAAGCACGAATGCTTAGTAAGTAAAATGGGTATAACTTAACATTATACTTCATTCAACACATTACACATTATACAACCATTATTCCAAAACAACATTAACATAATCACATACCTTGACCTCTTAAAGCCTTAACCTTCCTTATTCCTTATTCCACTCTTGACTAACTCTAACTAACCTTATATTGTAACACCCCCAAATCTGGTTTAGCGGAAGCATACATGTTTGGGTGCTACTAAATTGGTATCACAACACAAAGTATAAAGAATGGTTTTACCTCAACCATTTAAAATAGATTTCATATTCAAAAGTGATTTGTTTACAACATTTCAAAAATAGTGCGGAAATATAAGCCCATAAAAGATTTCAAGTGGTCCCAAATACATCAGAGTCTTCTATGACCATGCCATGCCATGCCAAAAGCCTTCACAACTAGATTATCGCCTTAAACCTGAAAATACATGCTAAAAAGTGTCAACACGAGGTTGGTGAGTTCATAGATTTGTAATGAAGCAGTAAAAATACTGTGAGTTTCATAAGAGTTTTATGACCATTGTGTCGCTCACAATGTCCTGAAAATAGTGTTTACCTTCAAGTAAAGTTTGTGATGTGGACCAAGTGTAGGGTATGCAACCCAAAATAAAATAGTTTATTACGCTAGCTCTAAGTTCATGTAACCGAAGCTATAACAGTGTGCATGCTCTAGAAGCATGTTAAATATCAGTGGCCCGGCAAGTGTGTATCCCAGACACTTGTAGTTTCGACATGGTATACGTTCGTTTGCCTATCCGGTCAACCCGAACGGGGACGTTACTCCCAATAGATCTATTTATAACATTCGCGCTTCCCAGCAGGAATTGACGGTTCATGAGTTTGGGCAATTTGGGACATAATAGTGCTTAGGCTAATCCGCATAATAGTTTGATAACAACAGTGTTGGTCCATAAAATAGTTTTGCATGTTTCTCACCCCGATTGTAAAAACCAATGTAAATAGAGTGGGGCTATATATCAGTCAATCACATAATGCTTTCAAATAACCAATTCAAATAATTCAGCTCAACAGTCAGATATTGAGTAAACAGTTTGCAGATTTCAAATAAACAATCATTGAGTTTAGTTAAAATGAGCATGTATTCTCCCCCAAGAACAGTTTAAAAACCAGTAAAAGTAGGGGCCATGAACTCACCTCAGTATGCAGCAACGCAAAATATCACAACTGGCATCAAGAGCAAAACCTAACGATGTCGAGGGTACAGGCACAACGGTGCCGGCTCGGCACAACCTAGTATATATATAGTTGTCTCAGAATATGTCTCAAAAAGTAAAGAGTTTTGAAAAGACAATCGCCTTAGTTTTCGTGGATTACTTAGTTTTCAAAACTTATCAAAAGTTTAGTTTCAACGTTTCGTGTGGTGTGGTAAGATAACATAGACTCGACATACAACTCACGCCAAAGAGAAGAGACATCAACAAACTCGAGAGAATACTGACGAGAACTCAAACCACGGAAGACAACTCTAGAAGTTAACAACAAACAAACACCTCAAGTAAATAAATTAGTTTGTACGTTTCGTCATTTTCCCGTCATTCCAATTAGTTTCTATAAAACGTAAATGTTTTATAATAAAAATAAGTTCAACTAATAAAATTAATTTTTCTCAAGTCGTCGAGACTTGAATTAATCCAAACTGGAATTACAATATTTAATAAGTTTATGTCTCGTTATCGTTCGTGTAGATATTAGTTTTAGTTTTATTGAAGATTTTGTGTCCGTTTCGTGTTTAATATATTAAGTTCATTTTGAAGTTAATATATTATACCGTCTCGAGTTAAAATGTTCAATAAGTCCGCCCTCTAATATCATAAGTCCGATAGCGATTCACAATCGTCCAAACGTACAAAGTTGTGGTTCCCTTGAACCAACTGTGTAACGAAATAAGCTTAGACGAGCATATCCCAAGATCAAACACAAATACAGACAGAGACTAAGGTTAAATAAATAGCGAGTTATAGATACCAGTAAACCCAACACAACATATGCATGAATCAATAAGCAAAACGAGTCAAAGCAATAATATCCACATCAACCCTCAACTGAAAATCATATCCAAAACCAAAACAGGTCCGACCCGACTCGTATCATAGCCAAAACTAGATCAATACAATCACCCTCATATTGGTTTTTCTTACCACACGAAACTATTTCATTAAATTGTTTTAAATCCGGTTTTAATCATAAAATTAATATAACCCAGTTTAGATTTGTTATAAATCCACGAAAAACAATGACAAAATAAATAAAATGGGTTAAAGAGTAAAGAACACGTGTGGCTTTACCATTTCCACACGGACAGACGAGGAAGAGAAGGGAATGAGGCGGAGGAGGATGACGGCGATGGCGACATGGCGGTGGTGATAATCCACAACCAAATAAAACTCAAGGTAACTCCAAAACTTGATCTAAAACGTCTTCAAATCTCACGGTTTCATACAAGTGACCAAAAGTGGTGAGTGATTGAAGGGTTGTGGTGGTCGATTCATGGTGAGGGAAGAGGATAAACGGCGCGTGGAATATATGAAGGTGACGGGGAGATTAAGGGGAGCAAGGTGGTGGTGGCGGTGAGGTAGGGTGAGCGGCGGTGGTGGCCAGATGGCCGGAGAAGAAGGCCGAAAATTATGTAAATGGTCTT